>CM046812.1:25688223-25718149 GCA_025617385.1 Murraya koenigii
ACACATCTCTTTGGAAAATTTAGTAGTTGGCCTCATGAAGATTGCACACACCATAAGAATTTACTTCAAATAGTAAATCTACAATGGATCGATCCGTGAACTACTCGATACAATAAAGCTCAACATAGATTAACAACTGTTTGTGAAATTGCTTCATGGTACATTGTTTGAAGTATATAGCTAATCTATGATTATTAATGGCTTCTGATCCAACCCCATTAATTAGATATACATTTATATAATATGACCATCAATATGCTATGTGACATCCCAAAATAGCTAATTATAGATCTTTATCCTTTTTCTTAATTTGCCTTCCACTGCTTCTGAACTAAATTCAAAATCTAATGTACCTAAAAACTTTAACATGAGAAATCTTATAGGTAATTCCTGACACGTTAAAACATAGCAACAATTATAGGAAAAAAAAATTAAAATCAAAGATGTATATAAAATAATCAAGCTGCTAATAAACAAAATAGTATGAGAATGAAGTGTTTATACTATACGTTCACTTATTAGGAAGTTTGTTTTGCTATTGGGTGAGATCAAGCTAGCTCTCTGCATATTCTATTGCCAAAAGGAAATCACACACGTTATGGTCTCTATATATATGTACATGCATCTTCTTAAAAATAGATTGAGAAATCATTGTCACAGTTTGAATTTGCGCGATGGCTAGTCATGTTGCGAAGAAGATAAAGATTGAGATTGAAACTCATTATCATCAAACTGGTCGAATCTTCCAGTTCCAAATGAGATGATATGCTTATTATTAAATCGTACAAGGCGCCTTCCTATTACAAGCCGATTTTAAGGGTGAATTCTATCCAGTGGGTTCAGAACAATCAACTAATCCCTTAAATTATTAATGGCAATAAATATTAAATACAAAAAAAATGGAGATATGGATTAAAAATAATAACCACAATTAATGATGTTCCAAAGTTATAGTTGAGTGATTTTCTAATAGCCTTATTTGGCCTGCGACCCTTATATTTTTAAATAACAATAATAATAAGCAGAATGATAAATAAATAATAGAAAGTGTCATTGGAGTGTTTGACTTACATAAGAAACCAGAACCTGAGAAACTAACTTGGTTTCTTCAAATTCTCTTGGGACTCGGTTCCAATTTATCTTTGTCAGATTTGAGGAACACTTGTGAGTGCATTCTTCTTCACTGTTGGCAGAAAACGTCATAGTAAGAGAGTTGGACTTAGATGCATGTACTGGACACACACGGCAACATTTCAATTTGTGATCTACTTGGATTGTTTTGAATGGATCGACTGTGAAGGGAGAACTTAAATGAGACACCCGTATGGCTATCACCATCCAGTAGCTCAACATTCCAACAAGGATGAAACCCAAGTATACGATATGATCCGATTCAATGGACACTTACAGCTTTTTTATAATGCAAAACTAATCAACATGTTTGGTTTCAGAGGGAGTACCCTCTATCAAGTTCGAGTTGAGGCCATGGATAATTCAAATGGGAAGAACTCAGCCTCCCTAAAGGCCAAGGACATGGGTTAAAATCCAATGATCTTTTTAATTTATAAAATTACAAAAAAAATGATCTTTGGAAGTTATAGAGAAATAAATTTGGTCAGTTTCGGATAGTTGCTGATCAAATAATGGAGGATCGGATTAATTACCAAAATAATAATAAGAAAAAAAAGAAAGTTCAAGTTGATGTCGACTAATTTGCATAAATAAAAATATGACTCCTAATAAATATCAATTTCATGAAAGACAATGACGTAATTTGATCTACTCTATAATTAATGATGCTATGTTCAAATAACAAAATTTTTTAATTTTTGAAAATCATGGAGAGAAATTAATTTGGTCGGCTTCTTGATTGATGGTAATAAAAAAATGCATGACTTGGAAAAACCTATCCCCGTTCTTTAATTTATTATTTAACTTTATTAACAAAATGAAAGAGTAAAATATAAGTGAAATTAAACACAGGTAAGCAGAAGCCGTGCAGCTGTACTCTGGAAAATTCCTCACGGCCTAGCCGAAAAGTTTTTATAGACTATTAATTATAAGAGTTTTTCGTCAATATACTTGACAGCAGCTTTTATAAGACAAGTGAGAGTTATTGCCGTTCATCAAGAATGCTACCATTAAGTCAAGAATGCGACAGTCAACGACTAAAAAATTAGTGCACACATAATCATCCTCTATGACCAAATTAATATTCCAATTCTTGAAATTAAGATAACTTGAAAAGTTAACATTGAACAAAAAATAAATCAAAATAAATAATCGTTTATAATAATATTGGGTGGGCAATAATATCTCTTGGCTGGGCAATAATAATATTGCTACAAATTTTTTGGCTAATCAGAGACAAAGTTCCAACTCGTCTTGGAGAAAATTGAGTGAAATCTTCATGCTGGCCGGGCTGGTTATAAATTAAATAAATATGGCTAGCATCATTAAAATTAAAACTTCTCCTTGTTATTAAAGACTTGTAGTTTATTCACCTCTAAGAATGAATGTTGGGTGATGTTCTTCCTGCTGTCAAATGCATGTCCAACGTTGCATTTACAAAAGTAGAGGTCCATCTACATCATCAGATTATGAGTGTTTTGGTGAATAGGATACAACATTACATATATATAATCATTCCTCCAATACTTTTTGCAAAAGCTTTTCATTGAAAAGTTAATGGCACTGTGCATCCCAGTCGTTAAGATGTTGCCTCGGCAATTTGACCATTTGGACATACCGAACGGCAAACACACCCTATGTTATTCCTTGCCTTGTCCAACTTCATTATTATTATTTTTTTTAACACAAAAATCAAATTTATGAATTTTTATGTATATTAAAGTTTTGTTACAATAATTGATATAAGCACATTTACTAGGGGTAGACATAATTTACTCATGCATATTTCTTTGATGGACAATATAATATTGTTATGATTTCTTTGGCTAATCAGAGAGACATAGATCGAACTCCTCTTGGAGAAAATTCAAAAAAATCTATCATGAAAAGATTGGGGTGACCGGAAGGATTATAAAATAAATAAATAGCGCATTTAAAAATTATAAAAAAAATACATACATAATATTATAAAATCTAAAATCTCAATTTTTAAGCTCAGATAAAAACATCCAGCCCGGTGCCCCAGCATTTTAGGCCAGGCCTAAACCAGGTATTTAAAAAATACATACATATATGCTTATGCAAATAATAATTTCAAATTCTTTTAGAAAAAGAAAAAAGGAAAATTGTATATTGAGATAGATAAGATGCATAATTTAAATAATTTACTTAGTATAATTTAATTAATTTACTTACTTTCACATATATTGTCTTTATATCTAAAGAAAGCTTGATGGTGAAAACGGCATAAAGTTACGAATTGCTACCCAAAAGGAGACAAATTAATTAAACGCAAAGCAACTCATCTCAATCTCTACGCTTCTTTTTAACTTGGGGTTACATAGATGTGTTCGCAAGTCTTTTTATTTTAACTTTCGATTTCAATGTTCTCTAAGAAAAAAAGAAAAAGGGAAAATTGATTTCCATATAATATATGAAAATGAGGAGAGTTAATGCAAAGGTGATGATTAATTTCATTTGATCAAAACCTATTCGCTACGTTCTTTCTGATTCCTCTTTTCTTCCTTTTTTTTTCTTTTTTAAAAATATTTTTAAGTGAAATTACATCATCAAGAGTAATTTTAATGAAATCAGAAAAATCTCAGGACACCTTCTGACACAATAAAGCCTACTGTGTATGAGAATGATTCAGTTAATCAGTTCTGATGCTTGATCTATGTATGTATGTATGTTTTCTGAAGAACCTTGTATTTATTTATTTTTTTGTTATTTGTTGATATTTCTTTTTAGATTTTGTTTTTCCGCACAGTTTTGTACGGTAAGGGAGAGAACACGAGTTTTGTGCTCACCACGTGTTTGACAAAATGCGGCAACGGGTGATGCCGACCGTTCAGTCATCAACTCCTAGACGCCTTTGCTGAATGTAATAATAATAATAATGCCGGAGCTTAATAATAATTTGTAGATGATATTTAAAGAGTAGATGTTATCCTAACTTGATTTGCCCTTCTTTGTTAATTAATATTCATTCTTAGGGTGGTGAATAAATTATAAATATTTAATAATAAGGAGTTTCTCTCTAACTTTACTTGCCCTTCTTTATTAATCTCTTGCAATTAATTTGGGAAGCCTAACAGAAATTAAAATCACACACGAAGTTCTAATTTTAATGATTTTATTTTAATGAAATTGGATTTAAAAATATAGACTTTAAATATTTAAAATTTTAAATATATGTAAAAGTGGGTCAAATAAATATAATTATTAAAAATAATATGTATTTTATCAAATGAAGCTCGTGTCTGGCATGGCCTCATCTCCAAGTTGGATAATATTTGGCTGGCCGACATCATATTTTCCAGCTAGCTCTTGCGTTTCTCTACTAACCTGTATTCACAGAGAAAGTGTTAGAGTTCGCCGGATATTTTTTCGGCGAGAACCTCCGACACTCTAGTCAGTAATTGGGTTAACTCTTGCTCTCTCTCTCTAAAAAAGAAGCTTTTACCGAAAAATCTCAAAAAGAAAGAACCCCCTCTTTTCCTCGTGAGACCTTTATTTATCTCCCCCTTCTCACCGAGCCCATCCAGCAATCGTCATGATTAGCATTCATTGTGCTTGGGTATTCGGCGGTTATCTGATCACAATCATGAGAATTGATGGCGCGTGGCTGTGTTTGGCGGTTATCGGTTACAGTGACGAGAATTTGGGGTGAGGGGATGTCTGGCTGATATCGGTTACAGTGACGAGAATTTGGGGTGAGGGGATGTCTGGCAGTTATCTCTCGGAGAGAGTTTTCGAACCGTCTTGCACTACAGGTTCGGGCTGTCATACTTGGGCTTGGCTCTGCTCGAGCTTTGGTCTCTTCCTGTTTATTGGTGCTGCTCATAACACGATGAGAGCTCATTTGATTGTCATGGTCACTCCTGCTCTTCTCAACTTTGTTCGAGTAGGATGAAAATACCTAGTCTCGACCAATTTAACACCGAGCAGGAGTGTCTTTATGCTAGCGGTCCAGGTTTCTGTTCTGGCTGGCTTATCCTCGAGCAGGCGCTCTCTTTATTTCCCAAACAGTTACATTGAACTTTATTAGATGTGCTATGGTGTTCACTTTGTTGGAACTTATAGTGTCGTACAAATATGCTATTAGTTAGTAATTTTATGCGTTCAGGGTACTAAACTGAAGTTGTCTATCTGAACGTGCAAACTAAACCAAGTTAGAAGTTTTTCTACACACTAGCCATACTCTATTCTTGATGAACATTAGGGGGCAGTTCAAAACATGGGTCCTCAAAATCAAAATGGCACTAAATAGATGAACTTGGATTTCATTTATGTGTCAATGATATATGGGTGTGACTGACATTTAAGGAACAATTGCAGCAGTGTTAGAATAGAACACAAAATATATTCAACCACTAAAATAAAAGTCAATTATTTATTTATTTTTTAATTTATTCCATATTACTCAAATTTTACAAAACTAGTGGGTATGTTGTAACTAATTTTATTTGTCCCTTTAAAATAACTAATTTAATAATAATACTCTACCACCGAAAGTTTAACAGAGTTGTAACGTGCTAACATAATTACAACGTTAAACAAACACTGGGCTTCAATTGAATACAACCTTTGCGTGTATAGAACAGTACGAAGCAGTGCAAGAGAAGCAAGCATTTAAAAAGTGATTTAAAGCTGATGCAAGCGTGAAGTATAAGAAGAATTCAAGCATTTAACAATTTGATGAGAAAGAACTAAGTGGGGCTTCAAGAGAGAGAACTGGAAAGGGTTTGAAATTTGATACACACAACAATCTTTAGTTTCATTATGAAATTGCTAGAAAATCAATATTAATAATCAATCCAATTTTCAATTTGATAGCAATAATCAATCCAAGATGCAAAAGGATGGTATGTTTCGGTACAAGAGAAAAATTTGGAAAAAAAATTTCTTGATTCATAATTATAATTAATATAATTATTTAAAAATTTTGTATAATTATAATTATAATTATTATGTTCGCCATTAATTTGGATAGACTGGAATAGAAGAGCATAGAAGACAAACCAAGTATACATTTCTTTGTTTTCATATCCCAAAATGGGACATGGTTTTAACGTTTTCATATGTACAAGATTTAAGAACCACAAATGTTACTAGATGCATAGCAAATCGCTGACTGGCATGAGAATTGAGAATTTATCCAAAAAGGGGGCGAATAATCCCTTTCATCTTTCCGCCTCCTCACTAGGGAGATACCAAAAGATAAACCCGAATATCGACTTGAGCGTCGGAGGGTTTCACGGACACGCCCGGCGACCCCGACCCGGTTTTCTGTGAGTACAGGTCCGGGAGATCTCCGTTCCGAAGAAGACAGTGAACAGGATGAAGGGGTAATCCCGCTCGAGATCGAGCTACCGCGAATGAAGGATCGAGGCACTCGCTTGAATCCGCGAGCGTAAGGTTCGCATAGCCCCGCCGAGCTCTTGCGGTCATCGCTTGAAGGTTCGAAGCATCGCTGAGGCACGCGGAAAACCGCATCAACAGAGAAGCCACTGGAAGAAGGAACAACCAATGTAATAGAGTTCAAAACACTTTCGTCGAGATGAGTTTTAAGCTCAACATTAAAATCAAAAGGAAGTCGGCGAGCGATTCATCCGAGCAAGTGTATGCAACAGTCAGCTCACCTACTAACTCAGTCTTGAAAAACACCATTGGTATCTCGTGGCGCTTCTTTCTAGCATCCATTCATATCGCTAGCATCACACAGACAACAATGGCATCAAACATTAAAAATTATAATTATAAGCAGAAATTCACATAAATTACAGCAAATTTTTTATTCATAAATCAAATGACTTGGACATTTTTTATTTTTTATTTGTCTAAAGCCTATTTATTTCTAGATTAAAAGATGGAGTATATTTAATTAATCCTTGTTTTTGTCAGAAACTAATAGATGCATGGTAAATTAAATCACTTAAATAGTGCAATCTTTAAGATTTGCATGCTCAGTTGTTCCACCTCCATACAAAGTTCATGATTCAGGTTGAGGTGTTAATTCCTATCCTATTATTGTTATTAAATCTATGTCCTCCGATTATAATCTTAAGGCTTCCCATTCTAGTTATGTTAGTTCACCTTATGCCAAAGCCATACTTTAAAAGAAATACAACACCTGCCAATAAAAGCCAAATAAAATTATTGCGGTTGATGAAGCTGAACATGAGTGTCACCAACAACTTCAAATTAAATCTATACAATTCCACCGGGGCAGCTAAGGTACTATTCTCCTTCAACTAAAAATAAGGCTTTGTTTGGTATTGGTTTATACGTGGCTTTTGGTAATTAAATATGATTTTTAAATAATAATTTTATCGAACATGTTTGGGTAATATCGGGCAGGTCTCCTCGAGTCCCTTTTAGCTCGAATAAAAATACCCTGAGGACAGTCTAGCTCGAGCAGAAGTCCAGACCACTAGCCCGATGACGACCTCACTAGACGTCAAAGCTGGTCAAGGTCGAGGAATTCATAGCCGCCCGAGCTCCGAGCTCTTTTGCCTGCTCGAGGTCGTCCGTCCCAGTCAAAGCTGGTCAAGGTCGAGAACTGAGCACTCCTGTCCTGCTCGCAGAGGTCGAGTCCTCGAGCACGACTGGGCAAGACCCGGCCCAGGGCAGCCCGACCCATTTTTTCAGGGTCCTGGCACACCTTTAAATGTCTTATCAGGGCCCCACATGGTATGGTGGTGGTACTATTGCCGATGGCCGGCACATGCCCCCACGGTATCATCATTCCTAGCGCACATGCCTGACATAGTGATCTGGCCACGCGAACCGGGTTAAGGAGACAGCCGCGCATCCCCAGGGAATATTACGCCAATCCCAGCTGTCAGAGGGACCCAGACGCCACTGATGCGGGAATGGATGCTCTTGGAGAGAAAGAGCGGGAAAAATGGAGTATAAAAGGAAATAAACGGGTACGTTACGGGGGTTGGAAAAATTCATTCACAAGGGATCCAAAAATTCACACAAGTTCTTCCTATCCCTACTTCCCTTACCTTGATTCTCTGAAAAAAACCATATTTATTCAAAAGGGAGGGCAAAAAATATCCCTTTCACCTTTTCGGTCTCTCTGACTAAGGGAGATACCTAAAAGAACAACCTGATTACTGACTTGAGCGTCGGAGGGTTTTCACTTGAACAACACCCGGCGACCCTTGACATTTGCTTTCTGTGAGTACAGGTCCGGGAGATCCCCGTTCCGGAAAAGACAGGGGAATAGGAAGAAGGATACAGTCCTGATCGAGCTTGAGCTAATCGCAGAAGGTTCAGGACACTGTAGCTTGTCGCGAGCAGAAGGTTTGAGGCACTGTTTGAAGGCACGCAGGAAAACTGCATCAACATCTTTTGGGGCCGTCTGTGGGGATCGGCACAAAAAGCCTAATTTCCTAATACGTTCAAGATACACAACACAACGATGAGGGGAAACAGCTGAAGAGGAGTAAACCCAGAAGAATCAGTAACTTTGAGAGAAGTGGCCAATGAGGCCCAGAATAGGGAGATCCAGGAAAGAATGGATCGGATGGAGAAACAGATGGAGACTCTGACCTCCCTATTACAAGAACTCAGGGAGGGATAGAGAAAAGCGTGTAATGATGTCCCGGAGTCCAGCCGTGGGAACGCTCCCGTTCGGGAAAATGTAGGAGATGAGGCCCAAAGACCCAGGGCACCAAATGCTGCAGTGAGGGAGGAAACAAACATGGAGGAAAGGGGGTCCCGTCAGCACTTACAGGACACAGCCCCGACCTCTCGCTCGGAAGAGTTAGAGGGAGAGGTGAGCATGTTGGCACAAGTTGTGGAGGATCTCCGGGGGAACGGAAAGAGCCCAAGCTGGCGAATAATGCTGGACAACGAATCCCCACTCTCGACGGAGATCATGGGTGTCACGATCCCACGTGACTTCCGCTTCCCAGATCTGAAGTTCTCAGGGAAAAGTGATCCATTGGTGCATATAGAGTGGTTTAACGACATGACAGGAGTGCAAGGTCTGTCGGCAGCACAGAGGTGCAGGGCCTTCCTGCTCACTCTTGAGGGAAGAGCAAGAGAATGGTACTGCAGGCTCCCACGGAGAAGCATCTTGAGCTTTGAACAGATGTGTAGGGAGTTTGCAGAGCAATTTCGGGGCGCATTGACCCCTGAGGATGACATGATGGAGCTGTCAGAAGTAAGACAGAAGGAGGGAGAGTCCCTCCGGGAGTTTGTCAAAAGATACCATAGATTAGTCATAGATCTTGGCGCGTTTAATCATCCCCAAGAGCTGAGAGGACTGAAGGACGGGATCCGGATGGGGAGACCATGGTATAACCTGCGGAATCCTTCGATCCGTTCATATTCGGACGCATATAAGTAGGTAAAATTAGATATGGTAATTGAAGAGGAGAAGGCGGCAAAGCTGAGAAGTGAACAGGTCAGTGGGGCAAAGAGGAAGGAGAAGGGAGGTCCTTCCCGAGCAGCACAAGTTTCAAAAGCAGCAAGGGACAGGGTTGCCCCGTATAACCCTTACTAGAGAGCTCCCCCACCGCAGATAGTTCCCCTGCCATCTCGCAGGTCACCGGGCCGGGATCACAGAGAATACCAGCGTCATGACGACCACACATCTCGCAATCAGTCGTCAAGCAGACCTGAGATGAACCATAATAGGGCAGATCGCCCATTGCCACCCCCACCGAGAAGTTTCCCAAGGGATCGGGCGATACAGGTGGTAGAGCAAAGCCGCGCTTACGAGCAGTACACGAGGTTGAAGGTGTCTCTCGAAGAGACACTTAAAATGGCTGAGGAGCGAGGACTACTGAGCCCTCCAACGCCGATGGCCAAGCTAGCTAGCAAGCGGGATAAGGGGCGGTTCTGCCATGTCCATGGTGACCACGGACACTCCACATCACAGTGCCGTGATTTGAAGAACCAGGTGGAGGATCTGGTTAGGAATCGGTATTTGGATGAGTTTATTGAAGGAGGGCACCCGGTGGTTGAACAGCAGCCTGAAGAAGATGATCGGGCTTATAAAATAGACATGGAACCACCGTCCACGAGGGTAATCTCAGGAGGGCCCACGATGGCAGGAAGTTCAAATAGGGCCCGAAAAAACTACTGCAGATATGCTGCTGCCGGGCGAGAGGTCGTATTCACTAGCCCCGCTGCCAAAAGGCTAAGGTCCGACAGGTGCCAATTATATGGACGGAGGAGGACGAGGAGGGGGTGTTGTACCCTCACAAGGATACCCTGGTCGTAAAAGCCAATATAGCAAACAAGGAAGTTGACCGAATATTGGTCGACTCAGGAAGCTCGGTGGATATTCTCTTCAAATCCACACTCGAGGATTTGGGTATAACAGGCACGAGCCTCGAGCAAACGAGCACTTCCTTGAAAGGATTCGGGGGAGGAAAGCTGATACCACTAGGAATCATCAAGCTAGCAGTAACCATGGGCTCGAGGCCTTTTGAGAAGAACATGATGCTGGATTTTGTGGTGGTAGATGAAGCCAGCCCATACTAGGTAATTCTAGGGAGGCCGTTTATGAGGATCAGCCAGTGCGTGCTGTCCACCCATTACTTAGCCCTAAAGTATCGAGTGAATGGGGCTGTAGGGGTCGTGAAAGGCAGCCAAAGGGTGGCGAGGAGTTGCTACGCTGTAGCGGCCAAAGAGACCATACAAATAACCTCGCTGGACTCGAGGGGGGAATCAAGGTACGGAAGGCAAGAGCCGGCCGAGAAGTTGGAGGAGGTCGAGGTGAAAGCAGACGACCCCGAGAAGAAAATTTGGATCAGCTCGGGCATTAGCGAGCAGTTAAGGGAAAAGTTGGTGGAGTGTCTGCGAGCACACGCGGATGTGTTCGCTTGGACGCACGAGGATATGCCTGGGATTGACCCAGAAGTGGCGTGTCACAGGCTGGCAATACGGAGAGATGCTAAGCCAGTGAGGCAGAAAAAGAGATGCGTCAACCAGGAAAGATATGAAGCCATCAACTGCGAGGTAGAAAAGCTGCTGAGAGCAGGATTCATAAGGGAGGTTTCCTACCCCGAGTGGATCTCGAACGTGGTGCTGGTGAAGAAGGCAAGTGGGAAATGGAGAATATGTGTGGACATCACAGATGTGAACAAGGCTTGCCCAAAAGATAGCTTTCCGCTACCAAAGATAGACCAACTGGTGGATTCTACGGCGGGGCATAGGCTGCTTAGTTTTATGGATGCATTCTCGGGATATGACCAAATTCCCATGCACCGATCAGGCGAGGAGTGCACAGCCTTCATCACTAATCAGGGGTTGTACTGCTACAAGGTCATGCCCTTCAGTCTAAAGAATGCAGGAGCAACATATCAGAGGCTGTTAAATAAAGTCTTCAAACCATTGATCGGGCGGACGATGGAGGTGTATATGGATGACATGATCACCAAGTCTAAAGACGCGGAGGAGTATGTAAGACATTTAGAGGAGACCTTCGCACTCTTAAGAAAGTACCGAATGAAGCTAAACCCAGAGAAATGTGCTTTTGGGGTGGGTTCGGGAAAATTCTTAGGCTTCATGGTCAATCACAGGGGGATCGAGGCCAACCCAGAGAAGATAAGGGCAGTGGTGGAAATGAGGTCCCCCCGTAGCCTCAAGGAGATACAAAGTCTAACCGGCAAACTCACATCCCTTAACAGGTTCGTGTCTCGAGCCACAGATAAATGTCGAGTCTTCTTTCAGGAAATGAAGAAAGGCAAGAAGACAAAGTGGACGCCAGAATGCGAAGCGGCGTTCCAGCAGTTGAAAGAATACCTGTTGAAAGCTTCATTACTTCGACACCTTGAGTAGGAGAGGTACTGTTTCTATACTTAGCTGTGTCCCAATGGGCAACGAGCTCAGTTCTGGTAAGGGAGGAGTCAGGGGTATAGTACCATGTTTATTACACGAGCAGAGCTTTGCTAGAAGCTGAGACCCGGTATCCACTAATGGAGAAGTGGGCACTGGCCCTGGTCACAGCAGCTCGAAAGCTGAGGCCTTATTTTCAGGCACATTTAGTAGTGGTTCTAACAAACCAGCCTCTCAGGCAGACTTTGTACAAGCCTGAGACTTCTGAAAGGCTGATAAAATAGTCAGTGGAGCTAAGCCAGTCTTTAGCTGACTTCGTGGTCGAGTGCACTGCAAGGGGTGAGGAGAAGGAGAGCGAGCCCTCACCAGATGCCCGAGCCTCGACCAACACATGGATAGTCACAGTAGATGGATCTTGTGGAAATCAGGGAGCAGGGGCAGGAGTTGTGCTCCTAAGTCCTGAAGGGCAGAGATGCAATACGCTGTGAGATTAGAGTTCGAAGTTACCAACAATCAGACCGAGTATGAAGCTATAATAGCGGGATTGAAGCTCGCCTCAGTAGTAAAAGCTGAGGAGGTAAAGCTTCGAACAGACTCGCATCTGGTAACAAATCACCTCGACGAGAGCTTTCAGGCAAAGGGGGAGAAGATGGAGGCCTACCTTCGGAAGGTGAAGCAGCTAATAGGGAGTTTCCGAGCTGTCAAGGTGGAACAAATCCCAAGGGGGAAGAATTATCGAGCTGATATGATAGCTCACATGGCAGCCGCATCGGATCCTAAGTTACCAAAGTCTATACCTTTGGAAATGAAGACCTGCTCGAGCATCGAGTAGGAGGACGAGGTGATGAGCTTATAGACGAGCAACACCTAAATGGAGCCGATCGTTTCTTACCTCAAGGAAGGGACAGTGCCAGCCGATAAGAAGCAGGCAAGGAAGTTGAGATGCAAAGCAGCCAGGTACACTCTCATCGAAGGGGTCTTATATAGACGGGGGTACACTCACCCCTTACTGCAGTGCTTAGACCAGGAGGAGGCTGATTATGTCCTCCGGGAGATACACGAGGGAATCTGTGAAAATCATTCTGGCACGAGGTCCTTGGCTTTCAAGGCCTTGAGGCAAGGATACTTTTGGCCCCGCATGCATCAAGATGCTCAAGAGAAGACCAGAAGTTGCAAGAGTTGTCAGAGTTTTGCCAACTACCTAACTCAGCCTCTGGAGAACCTTACGGTGATGAACTCACCATGGCCGTTTGCTCAATGGGGAATTGACTTGATTGGGCCACTGCCGAAGGGGAGGGCAGCTGCCACCCATGCCATAGTTGCAATCGATTATTTCACCAAATGGGTTGAGGTGGGAGCCTTGAGCAGCATCACCGAATATAAAACCACCGACTTCATCTGGAAGAATGTGATTTGCAGGTATGGGATTCCTCATGCATTGGTCACCGACAATGGGAGGCTGTTTGATAATGGCAAGTTCAGAGACTTCTGTCAAAATCTGGGGATAGAGCTGAAGTTTTGCTCTCCTTCGCACCCGCAAGCCAATGGACAGGTGGAAGCCGCAAACAAGACTATAAAGTGTCTCCTGAAGACCAGACTTGGCGAGCAAAAGGGAGCCTGGGTGGACGAGCTGCCTGGTGTATTGTGGGTCTACAGAACCACGCACAAAACGGCCACTGGAGAGATCCCGTTCTCCTTGGCGTTTGGGCACGAAGCAGTGGTTCCTGCTGAAATAGGAATGGGGACGCATCGGACGGAACACTTCAATGAGGAGCAAAACAGCGAGCAGATGTGCGCAGGTCTGGACTTGCTGGAGGAGAAGAGAGAAAGGGTTGCTGCTAAGATCTCAGAATATCAACAGAGAGTGGCTCGCTATTACAACCGAAACGTGCACACTCGCCGGTTCCAGGTGGGTGATTGGGTAATCAGAAGAGTCAACCAGAGCGCGAAGGACCCGAGGCAAGGTGTACCAGGGCCAAACTGGGAAGGCCCTAAACAAGTCACTCAATTAGCAGGACTAGGAGCATACCGACTAGCTCATCCAGACTGACGAGAGGTCAAGAGGCCGTGGAACGCACGACTCCTAATGAAATATTTCCAGTAAGTCTCTTTGTATTGTGAGTGTTAATGTAAGATTCCTTCCCAAAGTGGGATGTGTAAAAATGTAAATGTATATGAGAATAAGAAAAACATTCATAATGTAAGTTCAAGTTGAAGACCAGGAGCACAAAAAGACGCTTGGGTCAATTGCAGGCCTAAGCAGAAGTAGCTCGCGAAGAACGCTACGGCCAGAAGTCCCAAAGCCTAAGTCTTAGGCAGGACGGTGCCTAGTGAGGGTCAATTGCAATCTCGAGCAGAAGCAGCTCGCGAAGAACGCTACGGCCAGAAGTCCCAAAGCCTAAGTCTTAGGCGGGACTGCGCTCAGCAAGCGGTCAATCGCAGCTCGAGCGTAAGTAGTCATGAAGAACGCTACGGCCAGAAGTCCCAAAGCCTAAGTCTTAGGCGGGACGGTGCCTAGCGAGGGTCAATTGCAGGCCCGAGCAGAAGAAGCTTGGGTCAATTGCAGGCCCGAGCAGAAAAAGATCGAGAAGAACGATAAGGCCAGAAGTCCCACAGCCTTAGATTTTTTGGCGGGACGGGGCCGAGCAAGAGCCAATTATTCACTCGAGCAAGAGCCAATTATTCACTCGAGCAAGAAAAGCATGAAGAGATTACACAAAATTTAAACTCGAGCGATAATCGAGCTCGAGGAGAACAAGCTCGCAAAATAAAGGTCACAGACCATGAGTAAAATGTTGAACCAAGTAAACCGAGCTCACAAGACAAACGTAAGGCTTTCAGCCCAAATCGAAGCAAAGCTCACTACGCATGAGTTAAAATGATGATACAAACAGTATTACACTTGGGCAAAAAATAAGAGAAAAGCCCAACACTTATAAAATTTCCACTTAACAAGTACACGAAGATAATCTCATAAATGTAAAGCGCAAGCTCGCACATACAATAGTTGCTCGAATGCATGTTCTTTATTTATTAATTGGAATAATTACATGTAAAAAAAAAAAAAGAGCCTATGTTTAGACAACAGGAGGGACGTTATCAGCAGCAGCAGGCGGGGCATCAGGAGCAGCAACAGCAGTAGGAAAAGTAGTAGGAGGAACGTCAGCTGGAGGAGGAGGAACATCTCCAGCAGCAGTAGGAGGAGGAGGAACGTCTCCAGCAGCAGCAGAGGAAGTTCCGGACTCTTGGGTGGGGGCGTCGTGTATGCGTATGTACTCGGCAACACCCTCTTCGACTGAAGACAGGTCGACCTCAGGATGTGCCTTGCCCAAGGCATACAAGAGGCAGTCATAGCTGAAGTCTGCCCCGTTGTTATACTCGATTGCGAGCTGGAGACAAGAATTTTCCCCCTCCAGGGCTTTCTCATAGGAGGATCTCTGGATTCCCAAATCCTTCCGAGCCTCGACCAGCTCCTTGCGGATGTCGGTCAGCTCCCTCTCAAATTGAGAAACCTTAGAGTCAGCCACCGCTGTCCTCTCTGCAAAGGTGGCATTCTCCTCTTGAAGCTTTGTGTTATCTTCTTTCAGCTCCCCGACAGTCTGCTCTAAGCTCCAAATCTTCGCTTGAAGTTCCTCCTGAGATTCTTGAGCTTTGCCCTTAATCTTGGCCACGGCTGCTGAGGCACGGAAGGAGAGCCGCTGGGCAGCGCTGAACAGCTCATCAACGTCAAAGGCATCCAGCCCATCAAGGAACCTATCGCCCAGCTCCTCATTGAAAATCCTCAAGAGAGGCTCCGCGCGACCAGTTTGCTCCTGCTCTTGTACATCACCGGCTCGAGGGCGAACCGGAGCCGCGGTCCTCGCTCGTCTGCGTGAGGGACCTACTTCTGCTCGTCCTGCTTGCTGAGCAGATGGGGCAGTCCGAGCAGGAGGAGGAGGTGCATCCCTTTCTGCTCGAGTTCTCTTCGAAGTCCCCACACTTTCGGTTGTCCCCACGGGCCGCTGCAGCATCTCACGTACCCCCCTCATATCTTCACTCGGCACTAAACCAGACTCCAAGAAATTTTGGGGTGTCAGCAGCTCCCTGCACGAGCTCGCGTTTGAAAGTGCAGTCTGCACGTGTGCTCAAAGCTGTCCCCCAATTGAATAAGAAGCACCCAGGAGGCTGTAGAAACAACCAAGGCAAAATAATGAGAACAGATGCAAGCAAGAAAAATTAGAGTAAAAAATTCACGAGACAAATAAACGACCTGCAGTGCAAAAATGCCGTGGAACTGGAGGAACCCCCTTGCTGAGAGGTGCAGCTTGCCCCCATTCTCCCCCAACGAAGAAGAATTTGCTACCAGAGGTTGGGAGATCGGTGATGGGCTTTTTACCCTTCTGGCTGGAGGTAAGATAATACCAACCAGCGTCCTTCGGGCTGCACTTCAACTGGTAAAGGTGCCTGATTTCCCTTACCGAGGGTTCACCCAGGTCACAACACTTCCATAAAACGAAGAGTCCGGAAAGGACCCTCCACCCATTCGGGTTCAATTGCCCCGGGGCCAGACGGAACTTGGACAAAACCCGGGCAAAGTAAGGCTGGAGAGGCAGCCTAACCCCCCATTTAAAACACTCCAAGAGGAAGGTCGTGTAGCCTTGGGGGGGACGGCTGGGGATCTCGCCCTTGCCCGGCAACCTTAAATATACATTATTGGGTATATTGTAAGTATCCCTAAATCTATTCAAATCCAACTGGGTGGTTTCACATCTCATATGGTCAATAGGGTATCCCCCACTCTCAGACCTTTGACTAGCCCTTTCCCCTCGACGCGGCTGGGCCTCTGCCGCGGGTAACTCCCCCTTTGAACTAAAATCCCTCACGGGAATTATACTAAGGGTTTGTGCTTCACTAGAGGAGGACGAATCCTCCGGCAACATCCTACGGGCTCTACCAGACATTTTCCCTAGAAGTCAATCTATCCGGATGAAATCAGAGACCAGGAAGGAGGAGGAACGGAACCGGTGATTAAAGAAGGAAAAAAGGTGTGTACCTGAACACAGAAAGAGGTCTATACCGCCAGAAATCACCTTAACTCAGAAGAGGAAGATGAAGAAACGCTTACAGAAAAAATTTGGGTTTGAACGAAGATGAGCAAATAGAGAGAACAGTGAAAAAGTTGGAGGTTTTTAAAGAGGAAGACGCGTCTCTTCAACTGGCGGCGTGCGTTTCAAGGGGCATGACCTTTCGGGTAACGTCCCTTCGAATTTTAAACGCACGGCTGAGATCTACCCACGTGTCCCGCATTAAATGCGAAATGATGGAAGTGGGAGACAACTAGGGAACGTGGGGAAGTGTAAAAGGCTGGGAAGTCGGCCCATCACTAATAAGTTTCCAGCCTTATCTCGTTTCACTCAAAAGACTAGAAACTGGGGGACTGGTGTTTGGGTAATATCGAGCAGGTCTCCTCGAACAAAAATACCCCGAGGACAGTCTAGCTCGAGCAGAAGTCCCGACCACTGGCCCGATGATGACCTCACTAGACGTCAAAGCTGGTCAAGGTCGAGGAATTCAGAGCCGCCCGAGCTCCGAGCTCTTTTGCCTGCTCGAGGTCGTCCGTCCCAGTCAAAGCTGGTCAAGGTCGAGAACTAAGCACTCCTTTCCTGCTCGCAGAGGTCGAGTCCCCGAGCACGACTGGGTAAGACCCGGCCCAGGACAGCCCGACCCATTTTCTCGAGGTCCTGGCACACTTTTAAATGTCTTATCAGGGCCCCACATGGTATGGTGGTGGTACTATTGCCGATGGCTCAGACATACCCCTACCATGCGAGCGTAAGGTTCAGACATCGTAGCTCGTCATGAGCGTAAGGTTCGAGGCAATCGCTTGAAGGCACGCGGAAAACCGCATCAACAGTAATGTAGTACAAACAATTTTGTCTTCTAAACTTACAGCTTCGAGCGCTTACCAAACAAAGCTTAATATATGTTAAATAATTATGATTGTTTTTATGTTTTTCTCTGAATAATAATTTGGAATATGTGCTATGTAGCATCGCATTTTCAGAACAATAATTTGATCCCCTATGGATCAAACCTCGTAAACATGATACATTCCATCTCCAAATCTTCTCCGCTTATGATTTTACTATTAATAAACCGTTAATTGTTAATTGGTCGTGAGTCAATAAGGTAATCACATATTAACTAGTTCCTTGCATCACACATATGGAGGCTATGGAAGTATTTTCATCGCTTCGTGGCAACGCCGAAAGAACTATCATAGCATAAGGTAAAGAATAGTAAACTCCTTGCGCATATTCTATGGCGCGACAGTAATGAGGTTCTTCAATATCAAACAACAACTCAATCCAATTCTTATCCCCGAGTCTACATATGTTGATAGAGGCCTTTTTTTTTCACATGATCTCACTGCAAAAACCGGACAATCTGGAGACACTCGGAGACATTGTAATCATGTGTTCGATCCTTCCAATTCATTCCCAGTTACGGTAGTCGAATAATTTTGTTGGCGAAAGGACTGTAGAAGAATAATGGATTAGTCATTTTAGAATCTGGTAATTGTTCTTGTCCAGAAGGCATCCAATAATTCTTTAAATTAGTCATTTTTTTTAAAGCATTTGAACTAGTCATTTTAGAATCCGGTAATTTTTCTTGAGCGAGAAACCTTTTTCTCTTATTGTTAAAAATGTCCTACACTAGGATGAGTACTGATGGCTTCAATGGTGTATTCACGTTAGTGAAAGGGGTAATAGAGATGGAATAAATTATGTGTACGATCGATGGCCATCATCCATGGCAATTGTTCTGCGTGTTTATCCCCTGGATGAATCTTTGCTATGTTGACATGCTCTGTACAGTCAGTTAAGTTAGTTACGACTCTGTTTTCAGAAAACAGAGTACAAAAGATGATAACTGTTTTGGGATATATTTTCATAGGCACTTCTCGATGAAATTGAGGGAAAGTGAGAGAGGAACTCTTTGAAGTCTTCTTCAATTAGTAATTACTTTTGGTGCGAATCATAAAGCCTTCAAGACGTTGATCTTTGCCTATGTATAATAAGAAGACATTGATGGCATCTTGATCTTTGCCGAGGTTGGTAACAACAACTTCGTTCAAAGTGAACACCCATCTTTCGTTTCTCATAAAACCCTCTGAAGTAATGCTTTAGATGACAGGCATGCAATATTGTTAACTTTCTATTGTACACTAGAAAGCTCGGATCAATGACCAAATATAATGTTGTATCCTGTTGATCAACAGGATATATTCGAATTTACTAGATCATATTTACCCAATTTCAGTATTTGTTAATGATGTTTGTAATGGGTTTTAACTGTTAGGAAATTGAGCTTCCTCTCCTAAGATTACTCCAAGCAAATTTGTCAAGCAACAATTTAACAGAAAAATTAAATGAATAATACATCAATCACACAATATATAATTTACGTGGAAAACTCCAAATCCAAAGAAAAACCATTTGCTGTTATCTAAAAACAACTAGAGAAAAAATATTTACTATATGAAAAATTGTTACAATCATATTCTAATAAATAATTTTCTCTCGCCCAAGTCCCAAATACATGATCCTAATAAATATTTTTTAACAAAGCATACTCGTAATACACATATTGAGGAACCAAATGTTCCCACAATATATTTACATGCTTAAGAATACTTCTACACTCTCAATTTGATGCTTCTCACCAAATTAGACTTGGGGAAACTTGGATATCATTGCTCTTCCCTTGCACCTCAATTTATAACCCAAGCATTGCCCAAAAATCAACCATTGTGGGCAACCTTCGATGCAACCACCACCATTTTCATGTTCAAAATCAGCCACCATTCAACATTCAAAATTGGCAGAATTTTCAACATTCAAAAGTGGCAACCTCCCTATTTTTTTAAATTATTTTTTTCAACATTAACTCGGTTAATGGTCTAGAAAATTACTTTATTAATCAATCATTTAGTTAAATTTATTCACTTTCATGCTATATATGATGACAAATGCTTAATTAGATGTTAACATCATAAAGTCAGTATACCTCGATAGTCTTTCTAGGGATCAATTATCATATTCCTTCAGGACAAATCACAAGTTCTCACATTCAAGGAAGAAAAACTTCTTCAGCTTAGTTAATAACGCAAAATACATGGTTAATTTTACAGTAATTTTTATTAATTAAATAAAAGTACACCTAATTAGATAGATATAATAAGCCTTACCCCTTTAAAGATTTATGCTACAAAAGCATAAAAGAAAAGATCATGAGCGCCATTGAGCACAGGTACAAACTTATTCAAACTCTTGCTCTCTTTTAGAATTAATATTGGAGGAATATGTTGATGAAAGCCTTTTATGAGGCCTCGATCTACTGTAAATAAGGCCAATTAAAGATAGAGGCAAACACCGCTTGTTGTTAAAGTTTTGTAATTTATTCACCTCTATGAATAAATATTAATTAGTCCTATTATTAGGAATAGGATGTACTTTCTATCTATCATAAATATTTATTTGTCTATTTTTATTATTACCAATCAGCCTCCATGGGCAGCCACTGGCAACCAAGCTCTCTATACAGCTCAATCGATTTTTTTATAAATACATTTTCCTAATCTTTTGATTCTAGACGACGCATTTTTGTGTGATGAATAGGTTCATATATTTACCAGTCCCACACACTGCAGAATATCTTTCTCAAGCATTTTTTAAGTGTATGTTGGATTGGAATGTGGATAGAAGGATATCGGTTGTTACCTTAGATAATTGTTCCACTAATGATGCTATGGTTGATAGGTTGATGGGATTGATTCCAACTAATTCTATGTTTATGGTGAGGGTGCTGCAAAGGAGATTCAGAGAGTGTGCAATCTAAGTAACGATTTGGTTAAATTTTATGAGGGCAGTAATGAGGATGTGAATGATGAGATTATTGGTGAGAATTCTTCAGCCGATGTTCGTTCTGGTTTTAATATAAGTATTAGTGGTAAATTTTTTGATATACGTAAATTTGAGGCATTTGCAAGTCAAAATATTGAGACCACGGTATTGAAGTCTGACCTTGAGAGGTACTTAGAAGAGCCTTTAGTTAAATCCACTTCAGACTTCGATATTTTGAATTGGTGGAAGGTGAACCAAGGTAAATTTCCTGTCTTGGCTCGGATGGCCAAAGATATCTTAGCCATTCCCGTGACAACCGTTGCCTCTGAATCTGCATTTAGCACTGGAGGTAGAGTCTTGACTCCACATCGAAGTAGACTTCATCCTACAACATTGGAAGCGCTTATGTGCACTCAACATTGGTTGTGGGCGAGCTCTAAAGGTATGAATACAAATAATATAGAAAATATTTAAATAATTGTTTAATAACAATTTGATATATTTAAATTATTTTCACACTTTTTTTCCTTTCTTTTTTGTAGGTAAAATTTTTGAAAGTGAAATTTTACTTGGAGAAGAATTTGTAGATGAAGAAGAATGTGGGCCACAAGTATTGGAGTAGTTTTTTTTTTTTTCGTTTATGTTGGATTGTGAATTATTATTGTTAAACTAATGAACTTTTGTTTAGATATAATTTTATGTTTATGTTATTTTAAAGAGGTTTTAAAGTTTTAAAATATTAATATATTATGAAATTTTAAATTAAAATTATTTAAATATAAAAAAATTGGTCGGGCTTGAAAAAAGCCCTAGCCGCTACTAGCCCTATTAGGTCTGGCCCGACCTAATTTTAAATATTAGGGCTTTTACAGGGCTCGGGCTTATGTCTGTATTATCGGGCTCGGGCTCGGGCTTGGTCAAGCCCTGTCTAGGCCCGGCCCATTGCCATCCCTAGTCTCATTCAGGGAAATAACGTGATTGACTTACTGACTGTGTGTGTATGGGAAATTTACGGAACTAACCACAATTTATACACTCAGTAATACATCTAACAATTTTATACACTCGTCCAAGCCCCAAGTCTTTTAATTTTCTTCCTTTCTTTCATATTTGTCGTTCTGTTGTAAATTTCCTCATTTCTACCTTTTTTGTGCACGAGAATCATGACATACCCCATGAATCATGCTTTCAAGTTATTTCCTTTCAATATTTGCCACTATGTCAAGTTTCAAAATCACATGCTAATATACAGTAATAAGTCCGAAAATTCATAATTAATCAACAATATATAAATGTGATCATCTGTTGAATCAGTTCATTATTTCTTCATAATGCAAACATCACCTTTATCATTCATAGTTTTTACTTTTCAGTGATGTTCACACAATCTAACCATACTAAGCGATTGAGATTTAATCAAATACAGTTTGATAACATATTGAAAAAAAATTCAAATTCTTCTATAAAAAGTCCTTATTCTAGAGGTTAATTTCTGTGGGTTTCTATTGCTTTATTTTTTCCAATTATTTTAGATGAAATTAAATAGATTTACCTTCATGTTTGGTGCAAGTCGTTTCAGTAAATCATGGATCACCTTCCACCCATTTTAGAAATTTTGTCTTTTTTTAACTTTATGATTTTTCTTTAATTTACATTTTGGTTCATAGATCAAAAATTAAGTTCCACACGTTTTGCATCTTGGGGAAATTTCAGTTTTTTTTTTTTATATTTTGTGGAAATTTCGTGGAAGTCAACACAGTTAAAAATTCATAGAAGGACGAATCAATTATTATTGTAGACTTGTAGGTTAGGTGGCAGAGTCCACAAGTTTATTGTTTGTTTACGGTTCAGTTTTCCGTCTGATTAATTAACAATAAAATAGAAACATGATTCTCAATTTCAACGGTAGCTCTTTCGCGCCTTAACTTTCTTCCTTTCTTTCCATATTTCTCATTTTGCTTCAACAATAAAGCTAATGGGAAATCATAAATTCTTCTATAAATAAGCCATTAGTCGAAAATTCTTTTATGCACATCTAATTTTTTTTTTATATCAAGAATGGGAATTTGTTCTTTTAAAAACTTCATCTAGTGGAGCCAATACGGCTAGAAATTAAAGGATCCCCAGCGTGACAAGGAATGATTATTTTTTTGAGTGAGTTGAATTTTTTTTTTTTTCTAATTCTATACATTTTTAATGTACAGTATAATTTTGTGAATAAGAAATTAAAGATATACCTAATAACTGGAGATATATTGAACTTTACACCTCAAAAGTCTTTGTTCTAACCATTATTTGAGATTACTAAAATACACATATACTCATTAAATCATGAACTCGGACGAGAATTCGATCCACGACTATTCATTCATTATTAAGCATATGATATCGTCCGGAAGATTGGACCAATATCAATATTTAGATATTTATTATTAAGCATAGGATATACTCTCTATCTATTGTAAATATTTATTTGTCTAGTTTTATTATTACTAATCAGCCTGCATGGGCAGCCACTGGCAACCAAGCTTTGTTTAGATAGAAAGACGTAGCATATGAAAGTGAATAAATTAATTAAATTAAGCATCTTGTTCATCTCATTCTATTTTTTCATATTTACCTTTCTCTAATCTTTCGATTCCAGACGACGTGTGGCCCGGCCTTATTTGCGGAAATAACGTGATTGACTTGCTGACGTGGTGTGTGTTCTCCATTGATATACATAGTACCCACATGCATATATATATATATATTCATAGCTACGAGCAAAATGACTGTTGATGCCGAAACTTATCTAGTTAGTTAGTGGCTTAATATCATATTTCAGCATCATCATTAAATTTATTTATTAGAGAAACGGCTAGCCTTCAATCATCTAAAATCACAGAAGACGGTCAGCAGTATTTTAAATGAATTAATCTGTAAAAACATGTTTTCAAAATTACAAACTCCACCTCTAGAGCCAATTAAAAGTCATATCCTTATTTTAAATGAATTAATCTATCATAATTAGGCTGAAACCGTGGCATAATCCGATTGTAAAAGTGGCCGAGATTCTAAACTTGTATATATGCAACACTTTTAAGCCAAGAACATGGTCAAGAGTTGACTATAAAGCAACAAGCATGTGGCCACCAACTTGTGATATTATTTTATATATTCAATAAATATATCTTAGGCATAGAGTAGATTCAGTAATTAATTTCTAAGGCTCCTGTGATTCCACGATTTTGATTAACTAAATGCATGTGAAATTGATTATGCTAAGGCAAATTTTATGCACATAATACTAAATGCATGCTTGTTTAATCCGGCAGTCATGCAAAAATTTACCAAATTTACGTTTTAAACAAGCAGCTCGTAACAATTGCATGATTGAATCCGAGAATCAAAGTTTTAACTGATCATCATTGTACCCACGGAGAAATGAATTCAAGTGATACCGAGGATGTAAAATATGAAATTGATCATTCAATGCAATATATCACGCATGTATATAAACAAATTAAAGGTAATTACCGATTTAAAGCTTGTGAACATCAAAATTGTGTGGTTTATTTCCAATTCAATTCGATTCTTTCACGTGAATTTGGAACTAAAAGTGAGCTTTGTTTAATCTGAAGATGATAATATTATACCTTAAGTTTGGCTTTTCGTACCATTCCCCACCGACACCTCCAAATGTTGATGCTAAAATTTGTCCAGTCATTTAAAGGCTTGATATTATATTTTAGCATCATCATCAAATTTATTTCTTAAGGAAGCAACTAACCTTCAAGCACCTGAAATTACAGAAGACGGTCAGAGGCAACAAAAGTTTTTCCCGCGTGCACCCTCTAACGCTCAAGTTAGTAATCGGGTTTTTATTGGAAAAACTCATGCCACCTCTCATATGTCTTAATTAACATTGCCTTCAAACCAAAAGCCTTTTAATCATTTTCAGAAGAGTAAGTAGAATGTAAAAGAAAAGAATTTCTTAGTGAGAGGAAGAGAGCATGAGATCCCATGAAGCAGAGAGCCCCCCCAAATAATTATAACCATCAAAATAAATAATAATAATCATCATCATAATCATCATAATAATTGTACTAATGATCACAATAATAAATATAATAATAATAATAATGACCAATAATAACCATCATAATAATTATCATAATAATGATTGTAATAATTATTATACAGACATCTGGTCGAGGTAATTGGTGTTACCCTCTGGTCGAAGTGATTGCTTAAAGTTACCAGATAATCACCTAGTCGAGGTGATCTGATCAAGGTTAATAAATAAACCAAACAATAACCTAGTGGAGGTGATCCGTTTTAAACCAAATAATCACCTGCTCGATGTGATTTGTTATAAACCAAATAATCACCTGGTCAAGGTGAACTGTTATAAATCAAATAATTACCTAGTCGGTGTGATTTTGTTTAAGCTCAGTAGATGGCCACCTAGAAGTTGGGTTGATGAGCTTTCTCAATTAAGTCACCTTATATTACCTCACAATAATCTTAAAGCTAAAGGACGTGTTTAGTTGTGCCTATTGAACCAATTGCTGTTGAGAGATCTTTTTTATTGATGCTTCAGATCTCTTAAACCAATGAATCCATATAGAACACCAACGCTATTGATGTTCAAATAACTATTGATGCTTCAGATCTCTTAAGACTGTAAGTATTATTGTAACTTTATCTAATCAAAGAGGAATATAACCGAATCGAATCAAGGAGGAATATAATCGGAAAGATTATTAATTATTAGAAAGATCGATCATTTGTAGTTTGTTCAATCTGCTCAATTGAACTAACACTTCATCTTTAAGATTATTGTGAGTCAAGATAAGGTGTCTTAATTGAGAAAGACCAATCAACCCAAATTAAAATCATGAATCATTTTCTGCACGTTTTAGAAATATTATCTTTTTCAATTTTGCACTTTTTCTTTAATTTACATTTTAGTTAATACGTCAAAAATTAAGTTCCACGCGTTTTGCATTTTGTAGAAATTCCGGTTGAGTCAATACGGTTAGAAATTCATAGATATATGAATCGAAGATACTCGAATATTCTTATAGACTTATAGGTCAGCTAGCAGGGTCCATAGGTTTTAATGTTCGTTTACAGTTCAGTTTTCCGTTTGATTAATTAACAACAAATTATAGAAACATGATTCTCAATTTCAACGGTAGGTCTTTCACGACTTAACTTTCTCTTTCCATATTTCTCACTTTGCTTCAATTTTCCACAATTCTACCGTGGGCGGTAATATTTGATTCCCCAGGAATTGAGCGAACCGTTACCCAACTCCACTTCAATACTAATAATAATAAATAAACTCTTCAAGAAATTGAGATTTGACCAACCCCACATCAATAATAATGCTAATGGGAAATCCTAAATTCTTCTATATTATTCTAAAATTATTCTAAGCACATTTATTTATTTTTTTAAATCAAGAATGGGAACTTGTTATTTTTAAAAAATTCAACTAGTGGAGTCAATATAGCTAGAAATTAAAAGATTCCAATCATCAAAGGTAATTATTTTCACAGATTTCAGGTGTGGCTATCCAAGTCCATACGTTTTAAGTTTTTTTTTTTTATTTTCTGTACCGTTCAATACTTATGCTTTGCAATTAATTAGTTAACAAATAGAATTCTTGATCAGTTGTGTCGTAAAAAAAAAAAAATTAAAAACTACTAATGAGAACTTATTATTTTGCAAAGCTTGACCTGGTAAGGAAAAATTATTATTCTAGATTTGTGCAGTGGCAAAATAAACAGCATTTTTTTTAGTGAGTTGATTTTTTTTCTAATTCAATACATTTTTAATGTCCAGTACGATTTTGATTTTTGTGAATAAGAAATTAAAGATATACCTAATAACTGGAGATATATTCAACTTTACTGCTCAAAATGTTTGCTCTAAACATTATTTGAGATTACTAAAATGCACATTTACTAGTTAAATAATGAACTTTGACAAGAATTTGATCACAGCTGAAGAAGTGACATAACTAATTGATATAAAAGTTTTATACAGCTTTTCAATAAGGGTATTTATGTAGCTAGATAATTTTTTTTTTCCGAGAGGCCCAGCCTAGCTCTCTCAGAGCTTCGCCATTGGATCTGTGGAGTGGTTATCGGAGTTCAAACATTTTCATTTTATTTTTGACCTTTGAATAGTATTTCTGCTTGGAGGCAGGGGAATTTGATAGAACATAAGCAGTCTTATTAAGTCCATCACTTGAATGATGGTGAGTTGTGACACTTGTAATTTTCCTCTTTCTGTGGCTTTCTTATCTGAGCCTGAGCCATGCATGTTTTGCGTGATATCATGTCTAATTTTGATATTTTTTGCTGAGAGGAGTCAAAATTTGAGATTTATAGGCCCATCCGTAACATAATAAGCAACCGCAAAAATATCCTACGGAAATTTTTAGTGTACTCTGACAACGGCTTTTAGTAACCAAATAGTCTTGAATTCGTTTTTTAGTGCATATTCTGTTTCCATTAAATTAAAAAATTTGTTATGCTTAATCTGTTTCATGTAATACGATGAATTCATATCTAAAGAATCTAAACTATGATTTGAAGTTAGTAACTCAGAGAAACTCAATCATTAATCGAATTCCCTTGTTGGATCGTGGGAGGTTCAATACAGATTGTGTCGAGCTGCTCTTGCTGCGAAACGCCGATCCCAGACTATTCATTCATTATTAAGCATATGATATCGTCCGGAAGATTGGACCAATATGAATGAGTTTGTTGATGATAGCTGCGAACACGGTTAAAACGCTTAAATATGCTATGTTCACATGCTCAGTATAATCACTCAAGTTAGTTTCCAGAAAACAGAGTATAAAAGATAGACTAAACTGTTTTGGGGATATTTTCAGAGGGACTTCTTGATGAAATAGAGAGAAAGAAAGTGAGAGATAAATTCTGTAAAGTCTTCTTCAATTAGTAATCCTTTTGGTGCCACTCATGAAGCCTTCAATGCCGTTCATTGATTTGTACTTAAGCAGGGGAAAAGCCCATGTATAAAACGCTTCAAATGAAGAAACTACACGGCTACACCAACAACATACCCAGCAGCTATAATGAAGACGACATTGATGGCATTAGCTTCCTGCTTTGTCTTCTTGATCTTTAATTGTTCAAAGCAAACACTCATCTTTCGCTTCTCATAAGACCTTGTGAGATAATGCTTTAGATGACTGGCATGCAATATTGTCAATGAAAAAATGTAACTAATCCTGTTGATCAACATGTTAAGAACTACATATTACTCGAATAAGAATTTTTTCATTTTTCAGTTTATCCAAGTTCAGTATTTACTTTCATGCTACGAATCTTTGCTATAACAACAAATGCTTAATTATATGCTAATTAACATTACAAAATCTGCCTTGATAGGTTTCTTTCACGTGATCAATTACCATATTCCTTATAACCCAAGAACAATGATTTGTTATTTAATAAATTACTTTCACTTTAAGACCACTTCATTCCCAATGGATCAAACCTGTAAACAATACACGTCTTCTCCAATTTTTACATAACTATTAATAAGCTGTTACATGTTGTCAGTTTTTGATATAACTGTTAGTCATCTGAGTTTGAAATTGATTGTGCACTAACCATCTTTCTACCTTTTAAAAAATAAATATTATTTAAGTAAGGGATTAGTTACGTTTAATTATTTTTCACTGTCATTCAAATTCACATAAAGAGCATTTTCTATATGTGAAAATTTCGAATACTAATGGAAAACAATTTTTATTCGGAATATTAATGTTAATAATCAATTTTCTAAATTAAATCAGAAACATTTGAAATATTTCTTCATTTATTGGAATTTAGTGTTGATTAGTATATAAACGTATAAAAAGAAAAATAATTTGAATATAAAAAACCAGTTAATAATTATAATTATAAAATAATAAGTTAAAATTTTCAATATGAGTGAAATTGTTAATCTGTGGGCATAAACTATGATCCCGTCTTTCGATGTTCATCCCCGGGAATGATGCATTGTGTTTCTGAATTCACTTGTATAATCTGCCACTTGAAGGAGTAACGACGTCGTAAAATATTTAAACTTTCAATTAACTTCAATCCACTTCATCTCTTATGGAGTTCAATCATGAGAAAGCAATGTAGTCATAGCTCAATGAGATAGTTCACTGTACAAATTGGAATACAGTGAGGTGGCTAACCCAGTTCTAAACCACCTAGCTAGTTTACCCCTCTATAGTGAATTTGTTTGTTTGCTTACTTGATTATTTAGTCTGAAAAACTAAGCCTCATCTCGGCACTGCAGATTAATTGATTTATCAAAAATCATAGAAAATTTCAAAAGAAGTTTATAGTTCTTATTGCTGATTAAACCAATTGCTATAAGATAAACTGATTGTTGATGGAAATCTTATTTCAGTAATCACAATTAATTCACTCCTTCCAATAAAGCAAAGCATTTAGGCTGCCGTGCTTCAATTACTTCACCTTAATCTTCCACTTTTCAACTTTCTTTTGGTTCTTTTTTGTTATTTCTAGTTCTCAAGTCTATATATGCTAATTTTTAATTTGTATGTAAATCCTAATCATCTCTAGTTTTTAAAACTGAGGAAATATGAAATTATGGCATAGTGGACTTGAGCCTTAGCGATAAAGAATCATGCTTCACTTCCTATCATCTGTGGTTTTGGAGTGATTATAGATGGTAGTATTAATTGAACATGTACAAATATGCAAACCTTAAGTTGGATCTCCATAGATTGTAACATTGGTTCTATGTAGAGAAAGAGACTTGATAAGTCAATATATCTGCTGCGACAAACTTTCATATATAAAAGCCATTTGGAGTATAGAGCATTTACCATTAGGTTAGAACATAACTTTTACAGCTGTTTTATTGTGAAATTTCAAAAAAGAGATGGAGAAATAGTTTTCTTCTTAAGTCTTCGCCATGTATTGATAAGATTTCTTCTTTGTATCACTTGAGTTACTATTTGTATTTCTAGGTTTGTGTTATAGTGTGGAATTGAACGTGCTCTTTGTACCACACCATGCATGCATATAATGCCTGGAACAATGTTGCTCTCA